>CANTFG010000302.1:0-20682 GCA_947652605.1 Elmis aenea | reverse complement strand
CGCATCCTTGTTTTAAGCTCTCTTTTGTTTCAAACTCTTCCGATTCTTCATTTTGTGATCTTACAATATTTACCGTTTTTTCGTAGGTACATCGATTTCATTATGTCGATTGTTTCTATTTCTATTCCCTTCCTTCTAGGCTCCTCCATACGTCTTTTCTTTTAATTTTATTGAATCCTTTTTCCAAGTCTATTACACATAAATGTATTTCCTTGTTCTTTTGTTAAGCTCTTTTCTATTGTTTGTCTTAATATAAAGACTGGGTCTTGTGTACTCCTTCCTCTTCTGAAACCGTATTGGGATTCTTCTAGTTTGTTTCCTAATTTTTCTTTTAATCTGTTTTCCATTACTCTTGCTAGTATTTTCCCTGGTACACTCATTGATGTTATTCCTCTATAGTTAAAACAATCCCTTTTGTCCCCTTTCTTGTATAATGGTAAGATTATTCCGGAGTTCCAATCCCTTGGTACTTTTCTTGATTTTATTACTTCGTTCAATAGAGCCCTTAGTGCTTCTTTCCCTAATTCTTCCATGTATTTAATCATTTCTGGTGTAATACCGTCTTTACCGGCGGCTTTTCCGATCTTTAATTTTGCTATTGATTCATAAAGTATCATAAAGTTATTTTTCTGTTTGTAGAAGTCCACAAATAACGCGTTTAAGATTTGTTGTAATAAATAAAAATAAAATAAAATAAACTATCTAGGACTCTTTATTATACTGAAGGCAACACCACAAACCAAAAGGTGTGTGTGGCTATCATTTTAGGTTTTAATAATCGATTATCGTTAAACTAGGTATAAAGTATAAAATGTAAATGGACTTTAAAACTCATCACAAACATTTTATATCTCACATTTATTACCAAAAGTGCAAAATAATTACCTAAGCCAAATTTGTTTTTATTTAAAGACGAACTATGCTGATTTACATATTAATACCTACATTCGAAGTATTTGAATAATCGAATATTCGAATAATTGGTGTTTCATCGAACTAACAGGGTTGCCAACACTGTCCTATTGACATTATCGTCGGTGGAAAGCAATTTTGCTGTAAACGCCAAAACTACAACTGTACAGGAGAGGCAAAAAACAATTTAAGTTTTGGAAAAATAATTACTGTCCTTTAAATAATGGTTTTATCAAAAAATTGTTCAAGGAATGTAGGTGTCAAATAATTAAATGAATATTATTAGAACAATAAAAATCGTCCATAACTATAAATTAATGGCGTTTTGGCGCTTACAGCAAAACACGCGTTGAAAATGCTGCTCCGTTGAAATGTCGTAAACGCCATGTCACAATGTTTGGAATTAAATTCAGGTAGTAATAATGGCCTTCTTAAATGTAGTACAGACAAAAAATGTAAAAAAAACGTATGTTTGGTGGGTTGTAAATGCAACTACATAAAGTTTTATATTCCATTTGTCTTGTCGTATACACAGAAGTGTATGTATGTAATAAGTTGTTTGAAGTACATGGGAATTAAATAATTTACCAATGTTATAATTATAATGCCCACAAAAACCACGTTTAAATAAATGATTATAATTGTTAGAGGTATTCAAAGAACAAAAAGAAACTAATAACAAATAATTATTTTGTAAACTATAAAGAGTCATAAAAAAAAACAAATAAATAAGATACTCTAAAACAAAAACTAGTATAAATGCATCAAACGTAACTTCTTTAGGTGAGTAATATAAAACTAACCGTTTTAAAGCTTCTATTTGCAATCATCTCCTTCTTATCTTCCTTTTAATAATCATCTTCTTCGTCTGTATCGTTTAAACAATCAGGTATTGTTGAGTTGGTTTTTAAATTAATATACTAATGTGCATCATTCTTTGGTATTAGGTAGGGGAATATGGTATATACTGGGACATGGTATATAGTGGGACAACAGAGATTTTGGCCATCTGTTACCCCGTACTTGAAGTTTGTTTACATCAAAATAGCGGTTAAGCAGTCCCATTATATCCTGTCTACAGTATGTGTCGTAAACAATGTCATAGTGACTTGCACATGTGAGGCATGTTTGGTAACTGCGCATTGTTTTTTTTGTGGTTATTCAGTTTATGTGCTAAAACTTTTTTATTTATTTAACAACAATTACAAAATTTGGCGTAGGTGTACCTTACAGTATATTAAATGTATGTACAATGTTAAAACTTAAAATAATCATACAAGTTTTTCATTAAATCATTGCTTTTAAAAATTGATCACATGGTGCATTGTGGGACAATGATGATAATCAGGTAAATTTTCTGAAAAAGACTTCCGACTTTAGATTTTCTTTCTCTAAAAACAGAGATAAAGACTGTGTTGAAAAAGAAAATATTCTGTGTAGGTTAAGCGCACCGACTACGTTTGGGGGCACTGAAAAAACAAAGAAACATTTTCAATTTTAGTTTGATTTTTCAAAGTACAATGTCTAAATGCCCATAAAAAGTGAAAGTTTTTAAAATAAAAAATTAAAATTAAGCTTTTTTTTAATTACTTATGCTTTATTTCATATATATTTTTTGCTGTCCCACGCTCCCACAATGTACCACGGGGTGGTTTATGTAGGGACAAGTGGTGTATAGTGGGACAGTCCCTCTATTTGTGTACCTTTATTTTTTTTAAATATTTTTTTGTATATGCAATGATAAACTAAAGCAATATGAATATCTCATATCAATTTGAGGTATGCAAATTAAGCCGTTCAAAAGTTACGCAAAATTTAAAAAAAGTGTCCCAGTATATACCACCTTCCCCTATATTTTTTCCACAAGATTTTTTAGGTCTTTATATTTTGCCTGTGCAATAGGAATTGTTTGATTATACAAATTAAAGTTGGGTTGAGCACCTTCTAAATATCTAAATCGTTTATTGTGTAGATAGATTTGACAAACACCCTACTTAACACATACGGTCACGTCAATTGCACGTTGCATACGCAAAGAACAATTATGACGTATCACAACCCCAAAACAATCTATCTTTAGTAATTCGAATTGTATTAACGTTATAAATACAGTATAACTAGATCTAGGCAAATGCTTTACAAACAATATGTTCTTTAATTGCATCCGTATAAATCGCTGTTACAAACCAAATATTTTAAAAGGATAACCTATTGTATGTGGTAACCGGCATGACTTAAAATACTTGGGCGGCATAAATGCTCAGGGCCTATCACAGGGGGGGAGTAGACGGGACTCATTCCCGGGGCCCGGTGTTGCCAAGGGGGCCCGGATTCGAGCTAATACACAATATTTTGTTTAAAAATACCATTACAATTATATTTAAACCTTTCTAAGAGTAATGGGGGGCCACGTTGTCTATTGCTTCCCCGGGGCCCGAATTTTCTGTGAACGACCCTGAAAATGCTGTATACGCCACATATTTAAACTAAGTAGTTGCTGTAAACGAAATCTCTTTTAAAGTGACAACAGCTTGATTGCTTTATACGCCAACATTAGAAAAAAGAGCGATTTTAATGGCTTGTACTGCAAAATTTCTTTTAATTTGAAAAAAATAACAGTACTTTTGAATTAGCGTTCAGTTTTTATTTTTTGTCGTACATTTATGAAATAAAGACCATCCGGCGCAGAAAAAAAAACTAAGAAAAATGATGTAATAATTTTTTTTTTGCATAGTTTGCCGTTTACAGCAAAATTGCTTTCCATCGACGATTTGGCGATCGTTCTTTAGAAAGTTCTCTGCTCTGAATTTTGTAAAAAGAGGACGATGACTAAGAAAAAATAGGTCCTTGACTTGGTGACTTAAAGAAACTGTAAAACCGGTTTTAATCGTTATTCACGAAAACGAAATTTGATGAGTGAAAACATAAAGAACGAAAACGAAATACAGTGCAACCTCTATAATTCGAACACACTTTAATCCGACTATCCACTAATCCGACCTTTGACATTCCAAAGTCATAGTCCGAACGCACCTCCCTAATCCGAACTATGCACGTATTTTCCTGCATAAACTTGTAGCATTTACAAGCATCTACTTTGATTCTCTTATTACAACTTTTAGAGTGCAAAGGTGTAGTAGTAGTTCGACGAAAAAGTATAATAATAAGTGCAAAAAATGTCGAAAAGAAAACATAAAGCTTTAAATTTGCAAGAAAAAGTTGATATAATAAATGAAATTCAATCTGGACAAACTTTTTCCAGTATTTCATTGAAATATGGTGTCGGAAAATCGACTGTATGTGATATTAAAAAAAATAAACAAAAAATATTAGAATATCTTGCATCTACAGATACTGGTACAGCACATAGAAAAACTTTAAAGCTCAGCGCATATCCTGCAATGGAAAAAGCGCTATATAATTGGTTTCTTCAGGAAAGATCTAGAGGTAGGTTAAAATTTTAAATATTTATTTACTAAAAAAAGTAAATTGGATGGTGTTTGTATTATAGGAACCCCTTTGTCGGGCGATATAATATGTGAGAAAGCAAATTTTTTTTATCAAAATATTACAAATAAAGATGATTTTAAAGCAAGTTCTGGTTGGCTTCAAAAATTTAAAAAAAGATACGGTATTCGTCTATTACATGTTTGTGGAGAATCGCTCTCCAGCAATTTTAATGCAGTAGAACCTTTTAAAGAAAAGCTTTTGGCAAAAATAAAAGAAATGGACCTTAATTTAGATCAGATTTATAATGCTGATGAAAGTGGTTTATTTTGGAGAGTTTTGCCAAATAAAACTTTAGTTCACACCGGCGAAAAATCAGCACCAGGACGCAAAATTAGTAAAGAAAGAATAACTTTTATGCCTTGCGCCAATGCTTCTGGTAGCCACAAGTTAAAATTACTTGTTTTGGGTAAAGCTAAAAAGCCTAGAGCATTTGCGAACGTTTCAATTCCGGTTTCATACAAAGGCCAGAAGAAAGGTTGGGTAACTAAAGAAATATTTACTGAATGGTTTCATACAGAATTTGTACAAGCGGTCAGGCTGAAATTAAACGAATTAAACTTGCCACCAAAGGCTCTGTTACTATTGGACAACGCACCAGGTCATCCCGATGAGTTAATTAGCGATGATTAACAAATATCTGTTATGTTCTTACCACCAAATTGTACTCCGCTAATTCAACCTATGGATCAGCATGTCATTCAAGCAATCAAACTATTCTATCGCAAAAATTTATTGAAAACAATTGTTGAGTCTCAAACGGATATCCCTTCAACATTAAAGCAAATAAACTTAAAGGATGTAGTATTTTCTCTAGACGAAGCATGGCACCGTATTAGCGAAGACCTAATAAAAAAATCTTGGAACAAGTTATTAAAAAAGCCTGAGCAAACAGATCTATTTGATGAAGAAGACGAAATGCCATTGTCTCTGCTGTTGAACAGAATTAGAAATGAAAAAGAGCTTGAAAATGAAATAATCGATATTGTTGATTTAGGTAAAAAACTTAACGAAGAGGCACTTACATTTGATGAAATTGAAGAATGGGTTCGCGGTACTGAAGAAACAGAAATACTCTTAGCAGACACTGAAATTATTCATGATGTAATGCAACAAAATACTGCTGACGTTGAAGATTTCAGCTCCAGTGACGATGAGATCCACTCCAATAATATTAAACATGAAATTGCTGTATCATCTTTTAACACATGCATTAAATGGGCATCAGAAAATGACATCCCATCACATCAACTACTTTTACTAAGAGACTTGCGCAGCAAGGCAATTTCAGCAGAATGTAATTCAAAGAAACAAAAGTCTATTACTGATTTTTTTAATGCATCGAATAAATAAAATTCTATTTTTACATAAAATACCAGTATATCCAAAAGAAGTAAATCTTTAAGTTTGTTTCGTAAAAATATGTACTCGTATGTACGCCATTTTCTTTTTTGAATAAATTTTTCAATTTAGCTATTGTTGTCTTTTAAAATATCCTGTTATTTATTTTAAGCACACGTACAAAATCCTATTCATCTTTTAATAAAAAAGGTAGTAACAATACTTTAAAAAAATTCAAACGTAAGTAAAAAAACATTTTATATAATTCAAATTACTAATAGCATACAGAAAATGTTGTAGGGTCATAAATTATATACTTTTATATAAATCCAATAATCCGAAAAATTCACTAATCCGAATTGACCCTTTGCATTTAATTGTTCGGATTATGGAGGTTGCACTGTATTTCGTTTTCGTTCCTATCAAAAACGAACGAAATATTCTTTGTTTTTAGTCCCCGTTAATAATTATAGGTATATAATTAATATACAAAGTTATAGCAAAGCTTTATCAGTGTATTACGTCAATTGTTTATCTAGTACCAAGTGAACGCAAAAAATAACAATGAAAAACAGCGAAAACGTTGATAAATAACGAAGTGGCTTGTGGCGTTTAATCTGTACACAAACAATCCAATTATATTCACACAAAAAGTAAACAGGTTTTTCATATTCTTATTAAATTTTCAAATGGTTTTTTCGTGTTAGTTCAAGATAAGATCAGTAACTTTAATAGGTTACTTACATAGGTACATTACCTCAAAACATTATAAACTATAGGAATACAAAAACATGGACCTACGCCAGGGTCAGGGCCGGCGCTAGGGTCTTCGTCGTCCGCCAGCGCCCTCCATCATATTTTCGTTTTTTTTTTTTTTTAAATTTTGTTGGCATTGCCTCATTGTCAGTGATGTGAGTCGTAATTTACGCCGTAAATTACCACATTGATTACCGTAATTTATCCGTAATTTACCATTTTAAATTACCATAAATTATCAAATTATTATCGCATTTAGATCTAGTGCAAGATTTTTACAAAAAAATAAAAAAAATGGCTCAGACCAGTTCATTTTGCTGCAAATATACTTGGCCCTAAATATATGGGTAAAAACTTAAATAATGATGAATATGTTGATGCACTTACTTATATTAACAAGCTATCGTCACAGTCAATTAGGGGAAGTCATATCGGTCAAGTAATGGCTGAGGTGGCTTTGTACAAAGCAAAAGAAGAACTTTTTGCAAAAGATCAAAAGTAACAAACGCCCTGTATTAAATTTCAAAATTTTAAATAATACGAATCGTGTACACAGTTATAGAAAGCATAACTACCAAACGAATTTCGGTTGTCACCACACATTTCTTAAATATTGAAAATTTTTGAAAGAACTAGGTACATCCGGTGGTGAGCTATGAAATTTTTAACAAAGGGCTCGTTCATAGTTTAATAAAAACAAAAAAATAATGTTAATTATATGTTGAAAAAAAATGGCATTTTAAATTCAAACGTGAATAATCGAGTGATTGTACATAATTCAAAAAATTCTATTGTGCGACGGGTTATTCTAAATTTAATCGTCATTGCTTGATAGGAATGACAATGATTTTAAGATATATTTTTTCTTGAGAAAATGGTTAACAAGAAGAACAAGGGGCTCGCAAATTAAGGAATAATTTAACAAAGGGCTCGCGCGAGTCCCCGCGAGCCCCCTACAACGCTCATAATTTTCGAGAAAAAATTAATTACTCGAAAACGGTTAATTTTAGGCCTATATGACCTTTAACATTTTATAAAGTACATTTAAAGAGGAATCCAAAAATGTAAAAATATACAGGATGGTCTATTTAAAATAAGTAGCTTGGTTACCATAGCAGATAAACCGTAAAAAACAAAACAGAAAAGATAGCCATGCATCTTTTATATAAAACATTTTGTTGTTAAATTAATATTTTAGAAGATAAAAGCGGTATTTCATACTTTTTTATGTTGAAATTTGCCTTTTTTTATAAACTCTAAAGGTCTATAATTATATAACCATCGAGTTTTGGACCATGTGTTCTTTATATAACCTTTTTTGCTTAAATTGACTCAAGGAACATGCTTCTTAAGTTTGGACGTTACGTCATGCAACACCTATTAATATGATTGTACTAATGCTAAGTCTGCTTATTCAGTAAATGCAAATTTTTAATAAAATACCAGCGATTTATACAGGGTGATTGATTGAGACGGGTACTTAAAAATGTATGAAGAATAAAAAAGGGTATTGATCTGAAATTTTGGTTATGACCATAATGGCATCTGATCTGTTTAATGAAAATATTTTCAAGATGGCGGCACTTCCGGAAATACCGGAAGTTGACGTCTACTTTCTTATTTCAAATACAATGGTCTTTTTTTTATTGCATTTTTGGAATAAGCACATTATATTAGAGGGACTTTTATTAGCATTCTCTATACCTAAGTGCAGTCATTTTTTAGATTTTTGGACTTTTTTGAAATTTTTTTGATTGTCATCGTGATGCTTAATATTATCTAACGCCGCCATTTTTGAAAAAAAAAACGCTTAAATTTATACCATGCCTAGAAGAAACCTTGGAGTACATCCTGGAATTTTTGCAATCGATGCATTACTTACAGGATGTCCAAAATTTAATGTTCTTTTAATACAACTTCAGACCACTAAAACTCGTTTTTTTCAAATACAATGCACAAACTTTTTTTTCATTTTCTAATGCAAAATTACATTCTGCATCAATCTGTATCAACGTTTCCTATACCTATCTGCAATAATTTTCGAGTTATTAAGAATTTTTGATAAAGTTAAGAGAAATTGCAACATTTTTAAATAGTAGGCATTGGAAATGACAACAAATGCCAATACTTAATAGCCGTCAACCACTTTTATCGCGTTTCTCTGAAGTATCCATGAAAATGTAAAATCGAGAGTATTCAAACACGAATATTTTGATATTATTTTATATTCATAAAGAATGTAACAATATTATTGAAAGAACTTGCCGTGTGTTCAGTGAGAGTTATCCTTATTTGACTGTAATGACCAGACAGAAATTTCAATGAATAGAATATATATTTTTTTAATTTAGAAGAGTGCAATCTACTAGTATTCGACCTAAGTGTGACAAATAATGAAACTAATAAAGTTAACATCCTAGGATATTTTAATGACCATCCTTAGCAGTCAATTCGATCGGCAGCGCAATACTCGGGTTTAACATACTATGCTGTACAAGCTGTATTAAAAATGCACAACTATTCGTTCGCCCTTTCAATAATCTTCTGAAATTGTCCATGAATGTAAAATAAATTCAAAATATCCGTGTTTGAATACTCTTGATAATCCATTTTCATGGATACTTCAGACAAACGCGATAAAAGTGGTTGACGGTTATTAAGTATTGGCATTTGTTGTCATTTCCAAGGCCTACTATTTAAAAATGTTGCAATTTCTCTTAACTTTTATCAAAAATTCTTAATAACTCGAAAATTGTTGCAGATAGGTATAGGAAACGTTGATACAGATTGATGCAGAATGTAATTTTGCATTAGAAAATGAAAAAAAAGTTTGTGCATTGTATTTGAAAAAAACGAGATTTAGTGGTCTGAAGTTGTATTAAAAGAACATTAAATTTTGGACATCCTGTAAGTAATGCATCGATTGCAAAAATTCCAGGATGTACTCCAAGGTTTTTCTTCTAAGCATGGTCTGAATTTAAGCGTTTTTTCTTCAAAAATGGCGGCGTTAGATAATATTAAGCATCACAATAAAAATCAAAAAATTTTCAAAAAAGTCCAAAAATCTAAAAAATGACTGCACTTAGGTATAGGAAATGCTAATAAAAGTCCCTCTAAAATAACGTTTTTAATCCAAATACGCAATAAAAAAAATAGACCATTATATTTGAAATAAGAAAGTAGACGTCAACTTCCGGTATTTTCGGAAGTGTCGCCATCTTGAAAATATCTTCATTAAACAGATCAGATGCCATTATGGTTATAATCAAAATTTCAGATCCATACCCTTTTTCATTCTTCATATATTTTTAAGTACCGGTCTCAATCAATAACCCTGTATATTTTTTGATATTCTATTGGTAAAAATTGACAATTTGTTTTTTAAACACTGTGGGTGGTTCATTTAGCCCAGTAGGGGGCTAAATTTGCAGTAGAGCATCAAATATGAGCCGCTCAGTTCCCAAATCGATTAACTCCACTTTTTGAATTTTTTTAGATTTTAGTGCCAAAGCACTTGATTCATGCATAACTTTTTATATTTAAGTTAACTTTGCTTAAAAATTAGGTTTAATACCACTAAATGACAAAAAAACATTTGGCCGTCAAATAATAAACTTTTTTTTCTTTTTCAAAAAAGCAATTATTTTTGGGAAATACTATTTTATGTATTTTATACTTTCTTGGATAAAAGATACACCTGTAATAATACATCCTACACTGGTTATTTGAATTTAAATTTTAAAAAGAATTTCAAAAAAAGGCTGTTTACTATTTCATCAATTTTCTCTACTTTTTGTTTTGTGGAGTTAATCGATTTGGCCTCTGAACTTTATTATCATGTGGCTCAATCCATTGAGTGTCATGAGCCACTAGTTGAATTAAAAAAAAACGTTTTTATGAGTTCTGAGCTTTTGTCAAACTATAGGGCAGGGGTTCCCAAAGTACGGCCCGCGGGACAAATGCGGCCCGCGAACCCTAAATATACGGCCCGCGCGATGTCAGACCATCCGCCATCTTGAAATCAAACAAAAATTGTATACCTACATATTTTCACATTTCGAGATTTTGTCTGTTCTCCACAAATCAAGGTCTCAAAAACACTTTTTTTTTAGCCCGCCAAATATTCGGAGTCTACAATAATTGGTCCCGCTTGGTCAAAACTTTGGGAACCCCTGCTATAGGGCATGCAGTTTGTATCCTTTCCTCCAATTTTCAAACACAGAAACTTTCAAATTTTATAATTACATGAAAAAACGCAAAAGACTGTGTAAAAATGGCTCAAGTAACCCTGCACGACGGTAGTATATAGGTGTCATACTCGCTCCCCCCGCCCCCAGATTAAAGATTATTTCGATTGACAACAGGTAGATTTCAAAGTATGAATATAACTATTTATTAAACTAACTTGTGAATAAATACTCACATTTAATGATTTTATAATAACGATCGAAAGTTATTTCTTTGATTTCTGAAAAACATGAAAGAGTGACATATCAACTTCAGCCATAACGCCACAGAAATAGACTATTTGCTATAATTTGAATAAACTTTGAACTGATTTTTCTCGTAAAATTTCTTATGTATGCATAGTTTTTTAATACATGGTCGGATTCAGAATTAAATTCTCTATCCGAATCAGGGTGGATAAAAATCATGATTTAAAAAAAAAAAACAAAAAAAAAAAACGATTTATTTGATTTAAATCAGTTTTTTTTTAAATTTAAATCAGATTTTTTTTATTTAAATCAAATGTACCATATTATCGAATTTAGTGACATATTCACATGCTATTCCTGTTTTGTGCTAATATATTTAATAACCAATATATTTCATTCATTGGTCAATTTTTGTCAAAATGAAAAATTAAATATAATGATTAGGAATTTTGAAAAAATCAGTGCTAAATGGTGATGTTTAATTAATTATATACAGGGTGAGTCATTAGTGCGGGATCGGTCGATTGTGGCTAAACTGCTTGAGATATGAAGTTGAATCAAACGCTATTTTATACAGTTTTTTCTAAACAACACAAAAATATTTTCCAATATACAGGGTGAGTCACCTCTCTGGAACTAATAGCAACATTTAAATTTTAAATACAACACCCAATTTTTTATTTAATATTTTTGACCGCCTTAATTTTAGCTTTGCATCAATATAAAATACTACAGGTTTTTATACGGCGTTGTAAAAAAAAAATTATTTTCTAAATTATTCAAGGTTTTAAGTCTTTATTTAAAAAATTCTCCTGAAGTTATTTTGAAGTACAGAGTTTTAATTTGGTATGGACATGCAGAAAAAATTTCTCTGTTCGCTCGATATGAAAAAATTTGAATCACACATACAGGAGTGTTTATAAATAGGTGGCAACTTCCATGATTTTCAAAAGCTCGTAACTCGATTTTTTCAAATGCGAACCCCTGTATTTTTTTATGTCATCGAATTCGTCTTTAAAAGCTTCATTTTTTATTAGGTATGTCCTATACCCAAAACTCATACTTTTCGAGATATTCGACATTTTTTTTCAAATCGGTATTGAAGCAATAGAGAGCCGTGGAAATTGAAAAAACTGACTGTTCACTTCGCTAACGTCAAAAACTTGTCATTTATTTTTTGAATTATTGCATTTCCACAATGAATATTACTTTACAAGAGCGAATTGATATGTTTTATTCACCATTTCGTGTATTTAATTACTAATAGTAATACAATTTTGTTTTATTATAAATATTATACTGTATCTACTCATATAATCTGTGATTTATATTGATATATTTAAAAAAAAATCACTTGATTTAAATCATGATTTAAATCAATTGATTTAAATCTGCTCAACCCTGATCCGAATCAACAAAAACATGTATACTATGTAATTTAAAAAAAAAACCAATTGCCTATCGCGGATTTGACATACGTCATCGTAGAGATAACAAATGCACATCATTTAATAGAGAATTTGTCGCCGTTTTCAAAAATATAAGGTTTGTTGGGGTTATTTTCAATAATTAAAAAGTTATGGGGGTGCGACAGTCAAACTGAATCACCCGGTATAGATGACGGTGCCTTGCCCTGCGCCCTAATCAATGGTAGCTACGTGTTTTAACGAATTCTGGGTAAACTGATTATTATAATCAACATAATAGTTCCACTTTTATTTTAATAATCATAAAAATACGTCTTAGTTACCTTTTTTTAAAAAAACTAACACAATAATATAATTAAAAGCGAACTGTTATCCAATTATAACAATAAAAACAATTTAAAGTAAATGGTATTATTTTTTCCTATCCATTAATTATTTCATAAAGCAATTGCGATAACATTCTGTATATATAGTTGTCGTCTACTCTGCTACTGGAATTCAAAGTTAATTAAATTGTGCAAGTGAAAGCAGCTCGAAATGTCACCTTTAGTCTTTGTGGTCGTCGCATTCTTTGTTGGCGTTCAAGAGCAACAAGTTGAGGCATTTTTTTTAAATCAGAATTGTCCTGCACCACCTGCTGGCCCAGGAAGCGGATCTTGTGACACGACTTGTCCCTCGACGCCATGCTTTCTCGGCTACACATGTTGCCAGAATGCCTGCGGCGGTTCTTATTGTTACAACCAAATCGTAAGATGAATTGTTTTTTTTTTAACTACTCGATATTTGTGAATTTCACGTCTTTTCCAGCTTGGTAGCTATCAATTTCAAATGAGAATCACAGGTAATGGTACTGTTACTACAACGCAAAGACCAACAATAATAACAATAACCGCAACATCAACGGATACACCAACGCCGACAGAAACAACAGTTGATACGTCATCAATTGATCCATCAACTGATCCACCAACTGGACCACCAACTGGACCATCAACTGCACCACCAACTGAAACAACAACATTTGCAACAGGAGAAGAAACGACGTTTGAGACAACAACTATTGAAGATTAGGGTGTGTGAAGTTATTTTGATATTTGATTATATTATCCCGTAAAATGTTTTAAATGTTATTCACAACTAATGTACACAATTTTAATATGAAATAAATATACAGGGTGTCCATTAGGTTTTTTTTAGGTCCTTATTTATATAGGTCAAAATATATTTTTTTAATTTGAACAGTTGGACCCTCCAGTTCTGTTCCAATATACCAAAAAATAACCCTTACAAAGTTTGAGATCGATCAGGTACCATTAACCCGTGCCCCATCGACATCAAAATCTAAGTTTTTTTTTTTTGCAAAAACTTTAAAAATACCAGTTTTGTGTATATAAAGTGTCGCAGTGAGAATACAGGGTAAACAGTAATTAATTAGAGTAAAGATGTAATTAAATTTAAATAAGCATCTTTTGTTGATATTCGATTTACGTGGGAAGGCGCCGTTTGGTCGAGCACTTCAGTGCCAAGAGCCACCCTTAAAAAACCATAAATTAAAATAACGTAAACCAAACGTGCAAGTGTTGTTGTGCTAAACATGGAATTTCTCAGATAACAACTCATAAAATAAATTAGATAAACATTGGCAGCTTAGGCAGGGGCGTCGAGAGAAAAGAACGGGCCCGGGGCAAAAAATATCCGGGCCCCTTTATAAAAATTTGTTTAACTGATATGTTGTAGTAAAAAAAAAGTAATAATAATATAACAAAATTTAATTTAAAAAAACAATAACATAAAAAAAACACTTTGAACAAACTCAAACGAAAAATTCGAATAAATTTAGTATTTATTGCACAAGCTATAGTAAATAATCTATATACAGGGTGCCCATTTTTCTAACCTGTTGTATAGGTAACTCCGTTAATATTAGAGATACAGAAACGTTTAAATTAGCAAATTTGTGCAGAATTTAAAGGAAAATCTGATGCCATTTTCAAATTTGACCTACGTCATCAACTTTTTGAAATATTTTGAAAAAACTGAAAAAGGTCGATTTTTTCAAACTTGAATAATTCCGTAACCATATGAGTTAGAACGAAAATAAAAATTGGCTTTTATAGATGTTTTTACGTAGATTTTAAATATGTTAACGAAATTTTTATAGCACTCTCGATTTCCGAGTTATAGCACAAACTTGCATTTTTTTAAATGGAAGTCATAGTTGGCTATGGTCTTATTAAAAAGGTTATTTTTTTCTCGTTTCAATGATATAAGGTTTGTTATGCTTTACTTTTGTAGTTTTTCTTTAAATAAGCAAAAATCATTTTACATGTTCACTGCCTACTAATAGATGGGAGTTATCCTGTGTTGATGTTCTTTTTTTTTCGATGTGACATTTAAAAGTTGTCTTATCGTTAGTGTAGCAATTATTATTAGCCAGTTACAGCCTTTTCAGTTGACACCACATTCAAGGGACAACTCCCGGGTAGGGTAGATGATGTTGGTTTATAATAATTTACGTATTCCAGGACTCTCTCTTCATCTTCTTGCTTAAATTTAATTTTCAAACCTTTGGATTTTGTAAATGACCTGTATTTTTTTTAAATTGGTTTCTAATAACGAAAATAATTTCTTTCTTGGTTGCCTCCTTTCCATAAATCTTTGCAAATACATTTCACTTGCATTTCTACTATTTCTATTACAAGCCTAGTAATAAAAAAGCACGTCGTTTCTTTCTTCATTAGAAAACATTGTTTTTGAAATTTACAATAAACTCAAACAAAAATTTTGATCAAAACGAAGGAGAGATTTATACGTATAACAAACAATAAATTTTATTTGACAAACTCTGAGGTTTCGTTTTTAAAATTTGTAACTGGCTAATAACTGCTACACTAACGATAAGAGACAACTCTTAAATGTCACATCGAAGAAAAAGAACATAAACACAGGATAACTCCTATCTATTAGTAGGCAGTGAACGTGTAAAATGATTTTTGCTTATTAAAAGAAAAACTACAAAAGTAAAGCATAACAACCCTTATATCATTGAAACGAGAAAAAAATAACCTTTTTAATAAGACCATAGCCAACTATGACTTCCATTTAAAAAAATACAAGTTTGTGCTATAACTCGGAAATCGAGAGTGCTATAAAAATTTTGTTAACATATTTAAAATCTACGTAAAAACATCTATGAAAGCCATTTTTTATTTTGGTTCTAACTCATATAGTTACGGAATTATTCAAGTTTGAAAAAATCGACCTTTTTCAGTTTTTCCAAAATATTTCAAAAAGTTGATGACGTAGGTCAAATTTGAAAAGGGCATCAGATTTCCCTTTAAATTCTGCACAAATTTGCTAATTTAAACGTTTCTGTATCTCTAATATTAACGGAGTTACCCATACAACAGGTTAGAAAAATGGGCACCCTGTATATAAAAGAGCTTGTTTGTGTGTTTGTTTGTTTGTTCGCTATAGAATCCTAGGTCCGTTGACCGATCGGGACCAAATTTTGCACAGTTACTATTTAGGACCTTGCAGATCTAACGCCAAACTTTAAGTACAAGCACATATTACCAATTAAAAAAAAAAAAAATTACTTGGACGGGATTCGATCTTACGTCGGCAAATACCTGGTCAAAACACGATACGGCGCGGTGTATTTCTCAAGTAAAGATTGTTTTGTATACAATTAGTAATAAATGTACATGAAGTATTATTTTTATTAGTACATTTTTAATTGAAACAAGACGAAAGGAAATTAATTTGAGTTATTATTAAATTTTTAAGCAATAAATAGTTATTTTTTAATGAATTATAAGAAAATGGAAAGATGATTGATCAGAGTATGTCATTTGTGTATGATTTGGAATTATTGGGCTTATTCAAGTTAAAAAAGTAATTAAAATTGTAATCGCCCGTGCAACGCCGGGTAAATCATCTTGTAGTAACTAAAAATGTAAAAAAAATTAAAATCACAGCAACATTGTAGTGTTGTAAATCAAACAAAAAACAAACGATTAATTATTTAAAAATAAAATTAAAGCAACTATGTGTTCATCTATAAAATTATAAAAGCACCTTACGTGCTTTTTGACCAGCAAACAATTCAATTATCGCGTTATAATTTAATGTTCTTGCTAAGGAAGACTCTGCAAATAGCATTGCCAAGCCATTTAAGCGATTTTGGCACATCGTAGATCGAAGAATATTTTTAACTCTCGCCAAGACACAAACTTCTTTCTGCTTCCGCAACCGTAACAGGTAATGAACAAAAAATTCTTAACGCTACAGAAATATTAGGAAATAGTTGACTTAAATTTAATTCTTGCAGTTTGTTTATTAATTCAAAAGGTTTTAATGGTGCTTTTCCCAAATTACTTTCGTGTATTGTTTTTAAATGTGTTATTTCTTCTAAGAGATCGTCAGAGACATCTTGTTTATATTTATTAATAAAAATTGTCACTTGATGTTTTAACTCCTCATTGGACAAATCAGGATATTTCCATAAAAATCCAAATAACTATCTAGTTCCTTTACAGCTGTATAACGATGTATTAAATTACCTATGACACTATCTAGCAAATTATTAAAAACTTCCCGTCTAAATTTTTTTTCTGGACTTGGGACTTCTTCTAAATTTGTACCAGGTGTTTCATCTACACGTCGTTTTCTAATTGTATGTCTCTTTTGTTGAAATTCACATGGTATATTAAGATTTGTAGCAACAAGTTTGGTTTCCTCTAATAATATATCCCAATTATTTCTTAACATTTTTAAGTCTGATAACAAGCTGTTTATATTTTCTATTTCTATATCAATCGTTATGTTTCTAGCCTGAAGAACCACATTTCTATAATTTATAGCTGTTAAAACTTTGTACCATATTGAGGCAAGTACAATACATTCAAATGTAGACATATATGTTCGTATACCATGTATATCAGCACGCGTTTCAGCCGTGAGATTTAGAGACAGTATAGTTTCAATGGCTTTTTTAATACCAGGTAGATGAAACGCAAAAGGCTTAATTGCATCAGCTCTGGCTGACCAACGGGTATCTGATAAACTATGCAAAGAGCACCCAATATTTTTTTTTAGTATTTCCCATCTTTGAGGACTAGAACTAAAAATATTGAATGCTTTTTGAACAATTCCAAAAAAAGTAATGACTTCGGTACAGCATTCAGCAGCATGAACTCCACATAAATTCAAGCTATGACACGCACATGGCGAATACATGGCTAAAGGATTTTGCCTCAAAATATAACTTTGAGCTCCTCGATAGGATCCACTCATATTGCTGCCATTGTCATACCCTTGGCCTCGACAGTCATTTATTGAAATGTTGTGCTTTTTTAAAGTGTTTAAAATCATATTTGCCATTGCTTCACCAGTTTTTTTTGTTGCAATCGACAAATTCTAAAAATCTTTCTACGATTTCATACTTATTTAGTTCGGTGTTAAGATGAATATACCTTAAAATAAAAACTGTTTGTTCAATATGCGCCGAATCTGGAGTTGCGTCAACAACGATTGAGTAATATTTGGCGTTTTCTCGTTCTGTAAGAATAGCATCTCTTACTAATTTAGCACAACAATCAATAAATTCGTTTTGACTTTCGGGTGATAAATAATGAACTTGCATTCGCTTATGCAGTAACTGAGACTGTTTAATTTTTTGTAGATGTGTTTTTAAGACGCCATCGTAATTAGTTCTAAGATTCCTAAAAAATTACCATTGCCAGTATCTCCTACCAAACAGTTTTTACCTCTAAATGCAAGTCCTCTTTCGCCTAAAAATAACGTCACATCTAAAATTCTTTGCAAAATTTGTCTCCAATAATCTTCTTGATCTCTTATATTTTTCAAAAGTAAACCATCTATTGATTTCTTTGCACCTAGTGTCTTCTCCAAATTCCGCCACTGGACATAACATGCTCTATGGTTAACACTATTTTGATGTTCTGGTATTTTTTCAAATAGTTTTTTTCCATTTTTTTGTGACTGAATAACCTGACTTTAAAGTAAAATATGATCTTACCGATGTTGAAATATTACTAAATAATCGACATGGAAAACAAAATAGTGCTTGTTTATTTTTACTCCAAATAAGCCAGTCTCGAGGTATTACTTCTCCACTAGGTAATTTCATCTGCAAAAGATTAGTAGGAAACGATCGCCCATGTATATCGTCGGGTAATGTATTGGGCATTTTTTCAGGTCCATGTCCTGCCCCCCCCCACATTTGAAATGTAACTTTTTTTTTAATGTAGAAGGTTGTGCTAGCCTTGTGCTGGCGTGCTTTGTTAAAATTTTTGATTGTGCTGGTTTCGTTAGGCTACAAATTCAATTTGAATTTGGGGGGGCTGTGGACATGATAGCCCCCCCACTGCGTAATTTAAACATTTTTTTTAGACAGATTTGTTGTGCTAGCCTTGTGCTGGCGTGCTTTGTTAAAATTTTTGATTGTGCTAGTTCCGTTAGGCTACAAATTCAATTTTAATTTGGGGGGGCTGTAGACATGATAGCCCCCCACCACGTAATTTAAACATTTTTTTTAGACAGATATGTTGTGCTAGTCTTGTGCTGGCGTGCTTTGTTAAAAATTTTGATTGTGCTGGTTCCATTACACCACAATTTTGTTTTTAAATTGGAGGGGCTGTAGACATGATAGCCCCCCCACCAAGTAATTTAAACATTTTTTTTAGATAGATGTGTTGTGCTAGCCTTGTGCTGTTAAAATTTTTTATTGTGCTGTTTCGTTACGCTACGATTTTGGTTTAAAATCTGAGGGGCTCTAGACATGATTAGATTTGCTTTTGTATACATTGAACCATTATTGTTATCTCTGAAAAGGGTGACTTCAAAAAAAATTTATTGAATAATCTGTTTCTGTAAATTAAATTTTTGGATGGTAACTGTTGAATAAGTTTAAAATGTTATTTATTGACTTTGGATTTTGGAACGCCTAAAATTAAATCGTGTACATATTTGTAAGAAATATTTTAAAGTGCTATGTTGTAACAATGTTTGTCCTATAATTTTCGTCTATGTAAAACAATTTTATGTATTTTAAATGTGTCTATGGCATCTAAAAAAAATTATAACAGTTTCAATTAAAATTAGTAATGACATAAATCAAAATAAACCTACATATGCCACTCATCAATTAAATAATACTGTAAAGTACAAGCACGTGTTTTTTTAAATTTTATTATAAGGACTTTTTGCTGATTTTTCATCACAGATGTACAATTTTAAATTTTACCTCTACTTGTAAGTATTAAAGAATGTTCTTTTACTATGTTACAATATACACTATACAGGGGGATTGATTGAGACCGGTACTTAAAAATTCGCTCATTTGCTGCAATAATGACATCTCAAAAATAGCGATTTTTCAGGAGAGGCGTTTTAAACATTTGAATTATAATAACTTAAATGGCATAAGAACGACACAGTGCTCTATTGTGGCGAGATTTGGGAGCTCAGATATGTCGATCTTGTTACAAATAGTACATAAAACAACCTTTCTCCCTGTACCATTATCTCAAAAATCGCGATTTTTGAGTTATGTCATTTATTGCAGCAAATGAACGATATGAAGAATGAAAAAGGGTATGGATCTGAAATTTTGATTATGACCATAATGGCATCTGGTCTGTTTATTGAAAATATTTTCAATATGGCGACACTTCCGGAAACACCAGAAGTTGACGTCTACTTTCTTATTTCAAATACAATGGTCTATTTTTTATTGCGTATATGGATGTAAAACGTTATTTTAGCGGGACTTTTATTAGCATTCCCTATACCTAAGTGCAGTCATTTTTAAAATTTTTGGACTTTTTTGAAAATTCTTAGATTTTCATCGTGATGCTTAATATTATCTAACCCCGCCATTTTTGAAGAAAAAACGCTTAAATTTAGACCATGCTTAGAAGAAACCTTGGAGTGCATCCTGGAATTCATGCAATGGATGCATTACTTACAGGGTGTCCAAAACTTAATTTTCTTTTAATACAACTTCAGACAACTAAAACTCGTTTTTTTAAAAATACAATGCCCTAACTTTTTTTTCATTTTCTAATGCAAAATTACATTCTGCATCAATCTGTGTTAGCGTTTCCTATACCTATCTGCAACAATTTTCGAGTTATTAAGAATTTTTGGTAAATATAAGAGAAATTGTAACAATTTTGAGTAGTAAGCCTTGGAAATGACAACAAATGTCAATATTAATAACTGTAAACCACTTTTTTTCACTACTAGTAATATAGCGTAGCATTATGACGTATATT